>OZ012740.1:110711489-110756489 GCA_963859935.3 Lathyrus sativus
CTAAGATGCTTCAAGTACTTATTTCCAAAGGAGAGCCACCTCAGAGGACCGTCATTCAGGAAGTTTCAAGTGTTGATCCACCTCCTGTTTCATTTCCACCATCTACTTCGCCGGAGTTTGGTTTACCTTATAACTACTCTCCACCTATTGCATCTGCTGCTACAATTGGTCAGATTGTCAGACCGGTTTTTCAAGCTCCCGTCCTTACCGAGGCCAGACCTGTGGTCCACACTGTTAATCAAACTGTCCAAGCTCCCTTTGAGAATCCTCCCTATGAGTACAATGTTGTCGGTGTTCAAAGGGAAGACCAGGAAGACTTTGTTGAGTCTGAGATTACCCGTGAACAGTTTCAGATCATAAACAAGAGACTCCAAGCTCTTAAGGGTACTGATTTCTTCAACGTTGATGTCGACAATATGTGCCTAGTTTCTGATCTTGTTTTTCCTGCCAAGTTCAAGACTCTTGAATTTGTGAAGTATCAAGGTCACTCATGTCCAAGAGCCCATCTAGTTATGTACTTCCGAAAGATGGCAGCCTACACCAACAATCAGAAGCTTCTCATCCATTGCTTTCAGGACAGTTTGAGTGGTTCTTCTCTCAAATGGTATATGAACTTAAAGCATAACAGCGTCCACTGCTTCCAGGATCTTGCCAATGCTTTTATGAAGCAATACAAATATAATTTGGACATGGCTCCCGATCACCGTCAACTTCAAAGCATGTCTCAGAAGGAAAAAAGAGTCGTTCAAAGAATATGCTCAGCGGTGGAGAGAGTTAGCTTCCCAAGTTGAACCCCCTATAGCAAAGAAGGAAATGACATGAATGTTCATGGATACTTTGTCTCCTTTCTATTGGGAAAAGATGATTGGAAGTGTCTCTTCAAGCTTTACAGATCTGGTGACTATTGGCCAAAGGTTAGAAGAGGGTTTGAAAAATGGTAAAGTATCCAAAGCTGCCGAATCTTCTAATGGTGCAAAGAAATCCTATGGGAATTTCTAGAAGAAGAGAGACGAACAGACCAATGCTGTCATGACTGAATCAAGAAGGTCTCGCCATGGACTTCAACCTGTTGATCATCATGATGTTGCTCCACAACCAGCTCAGACTCCTCAACATCCCGTTATTAGACAAGACCAGTACCGAAATAGGAATCAATTTGATCCAATTCTTGTGACTTACACGGAACTTTATCCTTACCTGGTTCAAAAAGGGTTAATCACTACAAGGGCTCTACCACCTCCTCCTAATCCTCCTCCAGCTGGATTTAGGGCTGATCTCCAGTGCACTTTTCATGAGGGTGCCCTGGGACACGACTTGGAGCATTGTTTTGCACTAAAAGCTAGAGTGCGTGAGTTGGTTAGAACTGGAATCCTTGATTTTAAGGATAATCCTCCGAATGTCCAGAAAAATCCTTTTCCAGTGCATCAAAAGTGAAGCTTCAGACAGGACGACTCACCCTTACTGATTTAGTCATTAGGCCTTTTATTTCTTGTTGTTTGTACTTTCCTTATTTTTATATTAGTTGTTTGCTTTCAAATTACGTTTGTACTTTTACATTAATGAACTGAGCATTGCAACTTTCGATTTCAATTCATTTTGTCTATTATTTGCATCTTTATGCTTTATCTTTCAAATATTTACTCCTTGTCCAAAATTTTGATATGCAAAGATTGGAGGGAGGATGATGAAAACGTTATACCCATAACTACTGTTAGTATGCTTTCAATCAAACTTTGTTGACGATGTAAGGCATTGTTTCAATCCCCAAACACTGGAGAAATAAGGAAGTTAATCCCCGATCACACCTTTTGATCGCAGAAGTTAGAGTTTTCTTTCTTTACAAAAAACCGCAATTTTAACCTGGGGCATGAGTAGTTCTCAGTTAACTTGGTTGTGTGTTCCTGTAAAGGTTGCACTCACAATTTTCCTTCACACACAACAAGTAAGTGTTGAAGATGTTTCCAAGTCAAAAGCCGATGATGGTTCACCGTGATCATTTAATCCAGGTAGTCACTTTCCTAAAAAAAAGATCAAAAAGAAAAAGCATGCTAAGTCAAAACCTATTAAGGAGACTTAGGCAAAACTGGGGCATCCCGCTGACTGTAATCTTCGCAAGAAACAATTCAGGAAAAAGTTAGGGATGATAAAAAGAGGTAACCTTTAAATCCTTATCCTGAAAATCCTCAATGTCAAAACAATCAAATGTTATAGGGAAGTAGGGGCTGCCTTTTCAAAAAGGTTTGTTGACTTCTGAACCAACGTCATTATTATCAGTGCAATTCCTAACCTATAGGAACCTGAATGCATAATACGAGTTAACCGAGCGTAGGACTGAAGATTATCACGTAGATTGGGTGGGTACAAATAAATCTTGAGCCTTATATTTTGTTTCATAAACTGTGAACCAGGCCATGTTACAACCCTCAAAAGACCTAATTGAAGCAAGGTTATTTTAAAAGCATACTACAACAAGGTTGTGTAAGCTGACTTCAAAAGCTCTTTGTGAATCATTTATTTTGGCAGTACACCTTTGTTTTAAGCTTTGAGCGTCTTGAACCGCCGTGTTCTGACCAACGACGCATTTATTTTTTCGTCTTTCAAAAATGATTTTGGTTTCAAAAGTTGCATGAACTTTGCATTACCGTATTTGTATGAATATTTTGTTTGCAAACTGGCTTTCCTCTAAGGAACTTTCAAACAATTGTGAAACTTGGTCAGATGATCCTATCAGGGGCAAGTTCCTTTTACATCTTGTCTAAGAATCAGTTCAAGATTTGTTCAAGACAAGGTCTTCTCAGATTTGGTTTATCCATAAGTTTTTTCAAGACTCATACTGGGGAAAGCCTTCTGAAGGCACAGTAAAGCAGTCATTTATGAAAATCAGACAAGCTGAAGTAATTACCAGTTCCTCTATAATAGACGGTTTAATCTGGGGCAGTTTACTTGAAGAATCCCCAGGCAGCTATCCTTCCTTCCTACAAGGACCATCAACTTGATATAGTTTACCATTGCGGCAGAGATGTGTTCAGCAGTAGCATCTTTAGTCCCCGAGCAGAATAACATTGATCTCCGTGTTGAGGGATTAGTTTTCCAGTCTTGTCATCTCACCAAAAGAGTGAGCCTTGTCGTCGGTATCTGCATTTGCATTTGATCATATCTCATAGCGTAATTCATATACATATGCAAAACATGAGTGTTTCATCCTCATTTGCATTTCTCCCGAGGTCGTGTATTATCCATGTCTTACCTTGTGGTCAAAGTCCAACTTACTTGGCACCTACCAAACAATTTTGTGGCGTGTCTATTTGATGTTCTTCCAGATATGACATTTCTTATCCGATTGTTCTTCCGGATATGTCTGTTATCTTAACATCCCATACTTTTCTTAGATATTGTGTTAATACCGCTCATTCAAAGCCATTATTGGATGTCTGGTATCCTTTTATTCAATGCCATTTTTGGATGTCACCTTTATTTGTCTCTCTCTGATGTTTTTCCAGATTGAGTCGTTGTTCTGATGTTCTTCTAGAACTTATCTGACAATTTTCCAGATATTTTCCTTGTGATTCTGATGGTTTTCCGGATTCGTTTCTCTTTCTGATGGTTTTCCAGATTGAGTCTTTGTTCTGATGTTCTTCCAGAACTTATCTGACGGTTTTTCAGATATTTTTCTTGTGATTCTGATGGTTTTCCAGAAGCTATCCGATGGTTTTTCGGATTCGTTTCTCTTTCTGATGGTTTTCCAGATTGAGTCTTTGTTCTGATGTTCTTCCAGAACTAATCTGATGATTTCCAGATATTTTCCTTGTAATTCTGAGGGTTTTCCAGAATCTATCTGATGGTTTTCCGGATTCGTTTCTCTCTCTGATGGTTTTCCAGAGTGAGTCTCTGTTCTGATGTTCTTCCAAAACTTATCTAATGGTTTTCCAGATATTCTTTCGATTCTGATGGTTTTCCAGAATCTATCAGATGTTTTTCCAGATATAGATGTTTTCATTTTGTCTCTGGATGTAGCCCAGATTTCATTCGACGTTTTTGCGAATGTCTTTGGTGTGTTCCAGAGTTCATTCGATGTTCTTCCGGATGTTTCTGATGTTTGTTTCTCCCTATATATTTTCCGATGATTCCTGAAGATCCCGCTCGATCTCTTCGTTTAAAGGAACGTCCCAGAAACTCCAGTACTTGTCGTTTACCTGATCCTACCGCCATATGGATCCTGTGTTATCTTGTCCTCCTAGAGTGCCAGCTGGTCATGCCTGAATCCATTGCACAGTTACTCTTGGACATTCCCCAGTGGAGGCCGTCTCCGGTGCCATCTCCATTGAGGATCCCATTCTTACCGTTCTTTCTAAAATGACAATCGGTCGTGCTCGCACCAGTTGACCATCACTTTAGTGTTCCCTAGTGCGTCGTATTCCCCAGTGCAGTTACTCGTCGCGTTTGTCCCCTGTGTCTTCGTGTCGTCTGCATATGTGCGTTTATCATTTTCATGATGCGCATCATATTAAATTCATGGCATTTCCAGCATTATAGTTCGTTTCGTTTTGTCCATCGCGTTGCATATCATTGCGTCTAAGGACAAATTTTTTGGTTATCTGTATTTAAATCCCTCCACCGTGATTCCTCGAGTCGCCGTCGCTCAAATCATCCGGTGAAGCTATTTAAATAGGGGCAACTGTAATACCCCAAATTTTGCCCCGAGATTATTAGGTTCATTTCGCACGTCATCTCATTCGCATTGCATTTTAACTAACCGCTAACGGGTTTGTGTAGCCTGTTGATTTTGCAGGAAAAGTCACATTTGTGCGCTTTAGCTTATGAAGGGAAAAATGGTCATTTATTCACAGTCGTCTGCCAATTTGTGAATCTGAATTGTAGTCAGGAAATTTGAGCCATTGAGTTCGGTGATGAGAATCGAGGCCGAGGGTGTTAATTGGAAGAGTTTAATCGTGGAGGATTTGAGTCGGTGGAATTAAATCAGTTCAATTCATTTGGATGAAATCAGTCGAAAGAACATGTTCATTCGAGTTTAAACGAACAGTTTGAATTTATTCGGACAAGATTCTTCGTTTGAATTGCCGGAAGGATGGGTCAGAAGTTGTGTCGGAGACGAGATTAATCGCATAAATTGGATGAATTTTGAATTAATAAAAAATAGGATTTTAATGGTGTTTTTATCTCATTTCTAAATCAAAAATAACAAAAACAATTTATTTCATTTTTTTAATTCTTATTTTCATTTCATTTTTTAATCATATTTATTTCATTTTTTAATTCTTATTTTCATTTCATTTTTAAATCATATTTATTTTATTTTTTTAATTCTTATTTTCATTTCATTTCTTCTTTTTTTTAAGTATTGACTTCGTTTCATTTTTTTATAAATAATTTCATTGTATTGTTAAATATTGTTTTTATTTCATGTTTTAAAAAAAAGAATAAAAACATGCACTTTTAATCAAAAGAGAAATAATAATTATTATTATTATTCATTAATTTAAATTGAGTAATTTTATTATATATAAAAAAAATTATTTACAATATCAAAAATAAAATAAAATAAATTTACAATTTTACATTGCACTTTTCTATCCAAAATTCCTAAATTAAGCTTCATGTCTGGTTTCTTCAATTTTTCGAACCTCCGACTCTCCGAACCTGCAAAATCAGCAAATAAACAATATCGGTTAGAGTTTTGATCCGATACCCTCAAAACCAATGTCATCATCGGGTATGTCGGGAGGGTAACAGATTGCTCCGTCGCCAACTCCTGACTCGATTCGCAACCAAGGGCAAAAATCGCCAATAACTGTTCCTTAAGGCAACCGAGAGAGAGAGAGAGAGAGAGAGAGAGAGAGAGAGAGAGATAAAAAGTGCTTTGAAAAAAGTTGGTTGGGAAAAAGTGCTTATCTAGAAAAGTGATTTTTGAAAAAGCACTTATTCAATCAAAAGTGATTTTGTTCAAACAAGGCCCAAACATGTTTTCGTTTTCTTCTCACAATCCAACAGATCAAAATCAATTCCTGGAAAGGCTCAACAAACTCACAACAAGCATAACAAGTTTACAATCAAATGTGTAACCACAATTAAGCTCAACGAATGTTCCTGCGCAAGAATCATAACAACAACACTTCCTGAAAAGTCGTATGAACCATTAAAATCAAACGTGAAAATAGGAGAAATCAAAACCGTAAATCCGTAAACACCCAACCCACAATAAAAAAACCAGTCATATATAAATCATCGAAGAATATCATAAAAAAAAAAACCCAGAGGGCGGCCGTCAAAATTCGAAGGTTCAGAGGAGCTTTGAAGCTCATCATCATCACCTCAGAGACATCAGAAAGAAGAAGAGGAAGAAGTTTTTCCGAAAAAACCATCATCGGTGCTAATCATCGGAGAACCACCATATCTACCATCCGAGATCGCTTCAAACCCGGAGAGGTGAGCAACCCGTTTCGTTCACGTTTGGTTTTTATTTTGTAGGGACAAAGAAGGAGTAGAAAACGACATGCGAGCCGGAAGAGGGGAGGAAAGCTCGAAGCTTCGAGCAACAATGGCCGCCGACACTTGGGGAAGGAGAAGAAGAAAAAAAACCTAAGAGTTTCAGCGTGTTCAGCAAAGGCCCTCCCCTTTTATTCATTCTTTTAACTCTTTATTTTATGTTTATTTTTTCCTTTTAATTATTATTATTGTTTTATCTTTTATTTATTTTAGTGTAATAAGAATTTGTAGAGTTTTTTCTTTTCTAACCTTTTTAGATTTAGTTAATATTAAAATGAATTTTCTTGATTAAAACTCCTCTTGAACCAAAATTATTTTTTTAGAGATTAATGTATTATTTTTAAATTAAACTATTTCATAAAAAATACAAAAAAAAAAAAACATAAATCTAACATTAAAATCTTTTATAAAACATTAAAGCCTTTTTTAAACAAAATTCAAAACTCTTTTATTAAAGTTAAAACCTCTTTTAAAGTTAAATTTTTTTCCAAAATTAAAATCTTCTTAAAACTAAAACTTTTTTTAAACATTTTTTCAAATTCAAACCACCTTTTTAAAATTTAAATCTAAGTTTGTAAATTAGAACCATTTTTATATAAATAATTAAAAACCATTTTTTATAACTTATAATTAGTTTATTTTTGTTATAACTTGAAATTATATTTTTTTTTCTGATAACTAATAATTAAAAACATTTTAATAACCTCTAGTTAGCAAATTTTTTTTATAACTTATAGTTAGTAATTCTTTTTTTTTTTTATATAACTTATAGTTAGTAATTCTTTTTTTTTTTATATAACTTACAGTTAGTTTTTCTTTTTTTATAATTCAAAGTTAAAATTAATTGTTTTAATAAAATTCAAAAATAAAGAGTTTTTAGTCTGGCCGTTTAATTTTCGCCTGACCGTTATTTTATTTTTCTCTGTTTGCTAACTTGGGATCTTTTTTTTATTTTTCCTTTCTGTTGTAATTATGCGAGGCTATCATCGCTTTATTCCATCATTTTTTATGGTTGTAATTATGCAAGACCTCGTCGCTATTGCTTTCAATTCTGTTTCATTTTGGGTTTGTAATTTACGCGAGTGATAGTCGCGGTGCACTTTTTACTGCTTTCCTTACTTCCCCGTGTTTTAATTACCGTTGTTGTAATAATCTGTCATTTGCGTTATTTACCATTAACCTTCCGAAGGATTAGGTCTCGCCGTTTGACCGCCGAGTCAATAGCCTTACCCTTTAAATGGTTCAAACCCTGGTAGCCTAGGCATCCCGCCGTAGACGAAAATACTCTTTACCCTAGCATTAGGTCAAGGAGTCGCCGCACTCCGTTTTAGGGTTTCCCGCCGTGGAATACCTAAGTTAACCCTAATTTCAATTCAAACTTTTTCAACGTAGAAATAGGAGTCGTCGCACTCCACGTAAGCGCTTCCCTATGAACGCTTATTCCCCATTGAAACCAGGATACGTAGGCACAAGATGTGAATCTTGCCGAGTAAACTTAGGACTAACCCTTAGGTCTTTCTCTGTCACTTTTAACCCTTAGCTCAGTATATATCTTCAAGCAAATAATTAAAGCAAATAGTAAATTTAAATAAAAGGTTCCTGTAGAGTACTACAGAAGTTTAGGGTGCTAATACCTTCCCTAAGCTTAACCAACCCCTTACCTAGGTCTCTCCCCGCATTGTTTACGAAACTAGGTTTTCCTTCTTTTGACCTTTTCCTTCGGATAAATCAAAGACCGGTTGTGAATTAAAGATTTGCGATTCAAATTAATTAATAACTTGATATCTCATTCCCACCGCAACAGAAAATGGCGACTTCACTAGGGACCGTGCCTAACTTTTAAGGGTTACCCCTTACTTTGTTTATTTTAATATTTGCTTCATTATTATTTGCTTGTATATAATACATCATTGTACTTGGCATAGGGTATCTTTGTTGTGAGATAGGTCCTACGCCTAGACTTGAGTAACCTTATTATAGGAAGGTGATATATTCGACGAGGCTTATAGGGAGTGAGTCCCGACCAAGCTGACTTGAGAATCATCGCTCAGTTGAGACCCTTTCGAAAATGGTTCGGTTGAACGAGTGGTCGTGAAAACTTTTACTATTGTCGATTGGAGTCTGTGATACTGGGGACCGTAATTACCTTAACCCTACCTTGGCCTTATACAGGACGTAGTGCGGGAACTATGAGGGAGTAGTCCCAAAATAGTTGCTACGCGATACTACACTCAAAAGAGGTTCTTTTGAGAATATTATTAACCACCGAGTCAGTCGGGAAATTGATAATATCCGAAAGAGGGACTGATGACTTTGGGCACTTCTTTAGAACCCTTGTTCTGCAGGTACAACTAACCTATAATACATACCTTTTGGGATGGGTAGACCTTAACTCCACTCATTGTTCCTCTAACCTAGGACTTTTGTGTGTATGTGTGCATTACATCCATAAAACATCATATCATTCCTAGTTTCAAGGAATTCAACAGTCCTTTGCCAATTTAAAAGTCTTACATTTTAAAGTTTAAAACCTTTTCCCAACTTTCCTAAAAATGTTTGCAATCGATTGTTGAAGTTCTTGAAACCATTGCATCGCATTAACATCATGTATTGCATTGCATTTTCCCCCCGATTTCTCATGTCTAGTTGAATTTATCTTCCAGTGTTCCTTTGAGTCGTCAGGCTGATTCGTCGACACAGATATCAGACTAGAGCTAACTATAGACGCCAGATGTCAGAACAAGAGGAACATAATGCAGAAGTACGAATGGAGATTGATGAGTTGAAGGCAGGCATGACCAAGCTTACCAAGTTGCTTCAAGTACCGATTGCCAGAGGAGAGCCACCTCAGAGGACCGTCATTCAGGAAGTTTCAAGTGTTGATCCACCTCCTGTTTCATTGCCACCATCTACTTGGCCGGAGTTTGGTTTACCTTATAACTACTCTCCACCTATTGCATCTGCTGCTACAATTGGTCAGACTGTCAGACTGGTTTTTCAAGCTCTCGTCCTTACCGAGGCCAGACCTGTGGTCCACACTGTTAATCAAATTGTCCAAGCTCCCTTTGAGAATCCTCCCTATGAGTACAATGTTGCCGGTGTTCAAAGGGAAGACCAGGAAGACTTTGTTGAGCCTGAGATTACCCGTGAACAGTTTTAGATCATAAACAAGAGACTCCAAGCTGTTAAGGGTACTGACTTCTTCAACGTTGATGTCGACAATATGTGCCTAGTTTCTGGTCTTGTTTTGCCTGCCAAGTTCAAGACTCCTGAATTTGTGAAGTATCAAGGTCACTCATGTCCAAGAGCCCATCTAGTTATGTACTTCTGAAAGATGGCAGCCTACACCAACAATCAGAAGCTGCTCATCCATTGCTTTCAGGACAGTTTGAGTGGTGATTATCTCAAATGGTATATGAACTTAAAGCATAACAACGTCCACTGCTTCCAGGATCTTGCCAATGCTTTTATGAAGCAACACAAATATAATTTGGACATGGCTCCCGATCACTGTCAACTTCAAAGTATGTCTCAGAAGGAAAAAGTGTCGTTCAAAGAATATGCTCAGCGGTGGAGAGAGTTAGCTTCCCAAGTTGAACCCCCTATAGAAAAGAAGGAACTGACAGGAATGTTCATGGATACTTTGTCTCCTTTCTATTGGGAAAAGATGATTGGAAGTGTCTCTTCAAGCTTTACAAATCTGGTGACTATTGGCCAAAGGTTAGAAGAGGGTTTGAAAAATGGTAAAGTATCCAAAGCTGCCAAATCTTCTAATGGTGCAAAGAAATCCTATGGGAATTTCCAGAAGAAGAAAGAGGAACAGACCAATGCTGTCATGACTGAATCAAGAAGGCCTCTCCATGGACTTCAACCTGTTGATCATCATACTGTTGCTCCACAACCAGCTCAGACTCCTCAATGTCCCATTGTTAGAAAAGACCAGTACTGAAATAGGAATCAATTTGATCCTATTCCTATGACTTACACGAAAATTTATCCTTACCTGGTTCAAAAAGGGTTGATCACTACAAGGGATCTACCACCTCCTCCTAATCCTCCTCCAGCTGGATTTAGGGCTGATCTCCAGTGCGCTTTTCATGAGGGTGCCCTGGGCCATGACTTGGAGCATTGTTTTTCACTAAAATCTAGAGTGCATGAGTTAGTTAGAACTGGAATCCTTGATTTTGAGGATAATCCTCCGAATGTCCAGAAAAATCCTTTATCATTGCATCAAAAGTGAAGCTTCAGACAGGACGACTCACCCTTAATGATTTAGTCACTAGGCCTTTTGTTTCTTGTTGTTTTTACTTTCCTTATTTTTATATTAGTTGTTTGCTTTCAAATTACGTTTGTACTTTTACATTAATGAACTGAGCATTGCAACTTTCGATTTCAATTCATTTTGTCACCAACGTTTTCATCAATATTGTCAATGTTTTCATTATCTTCATCTTCATCCATTTTGTCACCAATGTTTTCATCACTATTGCCATCAAGTTCAGACTGGTGCATGGTCTCATCATCTTCCTCTATCTCCTCACTCCCTTCTAGATCAACATTTTTGTCACCAAAAGTATTATCCACAGGGAGTCATCTTCATTAGCCAAGGTTGCGATTTCCTCAATATTGACGTCTCTTGGATTTTGCATCTCAAGATTCTGCTGATCATCGTCCTCTCGTGGTCGGATCCATCTGTTTGAGATTGGTGAGTAGCGGTCTTTGTAGGCAAAGAGGGAGTCGTTTCAAAGTCAGGTTTGTTAATTTCACCAAGAGAACTCATTCCAGAGCCCAAATCAAAAGTGGGATGGTATGTGGGATCACCTTGGCTATTCAGAATGGTGGCTGGAGAGGGAGGATTATCCATCGGTGGCTTTGAGCCACTTGCATCAGCCTGAATTAAAGAGGAAGCGAATTAGAGAAAAAGGAAACAAGGTAAGTAAGTGGGCATTTAAAAAAATTGAATTGATAAGTTACCTTGACACCTTCAATAGCAGGGCTAGAATTATCTCTCTCAGCATGACCTGTGGCTAGTTTAGAAGAGGCTTCCACAGCACCACTGGTGGAGGTTGTCCTTCTGGAGACCTTAGCCGTTTTTGGATCATATTGCCTACCAGCAGCCTCTGTCCCTTGGCTGGTTCTCTTCCTCTTCTTTAGCTTTAAGTCTTCAGGAGGAGATTGGTTATCATCCTCTGAGTCAATAATAATTTGGGCAGTGCCCCTTTTCAACTTCCTCAGAGGTGTTGGAGGTAGTTTGTGGAAGCTTGAGATAATGAGAAACATTATAGGAAATAAATACTAATCAATAAAAGGAAGAGGTATGTCACATACCTTGCTGCCTTCAGCCTTTGTTTCGACCAGCTGTTGTGGTGTACTTTTCTTGGGTATACCTGCAAAACAAACAAAGTTACCACAAGTTAGTAATGATAAAGTTCAAATAAAAAGAACATAAAATTGAAGGATGATGACCTTCACATATTTCAGGATTCGATGAGAACATCCTCAATACCAATATGAAGGTGACCTTTGAAACTGTCTAGCATATGTTTAGTCGGAACCACCCGCTGAGCCTTGGGCTTCGACTGCTGACGAAGGATCTTTATAGAATCCTCACATATGAACCAATATTGAAATGGTGGGGCAAGGACCACTCCAAAATCATCATATGGTAGTCGAGGAGTATTTGGAGGAAATAGTGTGAAAGCCACGTCATAGAGTTTCTCAGGAGGAGCGTATGAAAGGAGTTTTAAAATCTCCATTTTCTTTTAAAAAAATTCTTTCAGCATAACTGCGGTTTCTCTGACTGTTCGACTAACATCATCTAATCGGTAAACAGTTTCAAAGTACTTCTGGAAGGCTTAAATCTCTTTGATATAAATGGATATACCTTTCTTGATCTTCTCCTGCACATCAATAAAAGATTGGTCAATCAATTGAGCAAAGCTAGAAACGTCAAGGGACTCTGCAGTATAATGCCTCGACCACCAGTTGTAGAACTCTTCGATGCAAAAGTGAGAAGGCTCAAAGTAGACGGAGGTAAGGAGTGATTTGTGGGCATGGCGAGCGAGGTATGTCGAACTCTCTATGCCATTGTAAATAGTATGGGGAAGGATCACATGGACCTTCTTGTCATACAGACACTTGGGCAAAGTTTGGACCAGACCAAACTGTCGAGAGACAAGATTTAGTTGGTAGTCCATCAAAGCTGTTTGGCCCCTTAGGAGGTTGAGTCGGTGAATAATGAGTTGAGAGATTAGAAAACCCTCCCAGATAAGCTTCGACTCTGCCTCATGTTTCTTGAATGCAGGAGGGAAGGCCCTAGGGAACCATTTAGGACCATACTTTCTTTCTGTAAATGGGGCCATTCTTGGTGTAAACTCATATCGTTTGGCAAACATTTTGATGAAGCCAGAGAAGGATGCCCTAAGTGTCCGCCCTTCTTCACTAGGGGTTATCTTCACTAGTCGAGTCCATTCGACTCGCCTCTCCTTGATTTCTAAATCTTCTTCGTCGACCGTCCCTTTGTTAGGGAGATTAGTCTCAAATGTGACATTAAGCCAAAGTTGGAGCAGCCAGAAAGGTCCCGACAACAAGAGATTCCCATTTCTTTCTTGGTCTTTCAATCGACCGAAACCTTCACTTAAATATTCTTACAAACTAGCCAATATCATTTCACTTAGGCAAACGCCTCGATTAAGGTGCAATTGGTTGGCCAGAGTTAGGTATTTCCTTGCCACCTACAGAGATTTGGTGCAGAATACACAGCGAGAAGCCACATAGCTAGAAATGCTATATGCTCTTGATCTTCAACTGTGTCAGTTTGCTTGTTGTGATAGTGGTTTATAAAATGGATGTAAGTGTGTTTGGTGGTTGAGAACCCTATGGTGTCTTGAGCATCTACCTCAGGGTCATAAACCTATCCATGTGGTTTTAGCTCTGTAACAACGGCTATGTCGAAAAGGGTGGGTGTCATCATCCCACAAGGGAAGTGGAATGTAAAATGAGTACTATCCCAAAAATACAGAGAAGAAGCTAGTAGAGTTGGACAGTAAGCGGGACCTGTCTTCGAAATCATAATCAAGTCATAAATCCCTATTTTCTTCCAGGTTTCTGCTTTGACTTTTTCTACTTTGATTAACCAGTTCAAGTAGAGGTCATAATCTTTAAAATATGGGGTTCCTCTAAACAACCTAGACCCATCATTCAAATACTTTAAATCTATGTTCTTTAGGACTACTGTTCGCACGTGTTTTTCGCGCGGACAACTTCTGACCTCCCGTCGCGGGTTTGCTTGCGGGACTGGCCAAACTAGTCCCAAGACTCTGGTACTGGTGGACTGTTTACTTAAGATTTATGGTGAACTCGATGGTTGTTTGATTTTGGGAGTGTGTATGATGAAATCTAGGCAAGTAAAGACAACGGTGTTCCTAATGAAACAAAGAAATGCTAAAAAAAATTAAAAGCGTTGCTTTCATAACATAAAGACTTGGTAAATTTAGCGTAAAAAAGAAAAGTACAACTGGACGCGTTCGTACATTTTGTAATGAAAAGAGACGCCCCTTTTCTTAAAAACCAGGCTTTGCATTATATAGGCAAATAAAATAATTGTCAGGATGCTTCAGGAGCCGCCACGTGTCAGACCACAACTCTTGTAACTTCTCCCATGTTCCTTTTGTCGAATTTATTTCCCGCCAAGCACTAAAGCTCATCTGTCGGGGGTGCCTTTGTTGGTTTTTTGGTCGACCGACTTAGGTCTCTGTCAACCACGCAGCTCCCCTTGTGATGTCGACTTGGGGTGCGTATCTTCTAGATTTTTCGTTGTTGACCCTTTGCTGCCAATATTGTCAGGAGGCTTTTTTCCACCAAAGGACATTGTCGGTTGGGCTTATTTCTTCCACCTCCTGTCGAGGTCGACATTTTTGTTGTCGATACTTTTAGTTGGCTAATTTTCAGCCAACAAGATGCCCCACCAAAACCCAAGTCTCGACGGCGGTTTCTGTCGACTGAGAGACTTGGTGTTTTCCAGGCATGTAGCAGTTATCTACATCATCATGGTTTTTCTATCGAATCAGCCATGTGTCACTCGCCTTCTGACGTGATGATGGCACCTTTCTGCGCCAATACTTTTAAGGATTTCCATCATTCTTTTCCATTTCCCCACGTCAGTACCAAACTTCCACTCATTACTTTTCCCACGAGTGAGAAACTGAAAAACTCCTTGTCTCTTCGTCTTTTAAACCAGCATTGATTATAAATATCCCCTAGACCTCATTTTAAAAATTTTCCCCAATACTTTCTCTGCGCTTCTCTTTCTGCAACCAATAAAAACAACCATATCAGTTTCTTAAAACACCATTTTCAATGGCATCCTCTACTGCTTCCCAAACTCACACAATGGGAAACAACCCCATTGCCTTCGTCATCTCAGAGGATGATGCTCATAAGCCTCTTCCCAACCCCACATCTGCTGATGAAAATGTCGTGGTTGCTTGGAAAAAACAGATGATCATCCCTTCGCAGTGGCCGGACAACTCCATGTGTTTCATGGTCCTTACCCTATCGGCAAACCTAGCCATGAGGACATGCAGCCATTTTTCACTGGCTTCTCGGCAGCCATTCCTCTGACTTTTTGCAAAAGTGGCACTCTTGATTTAAAATTCATGGCGCCAAAGGCTAGGATGTTTCGTTCGATGCCCACCCCAGGAAACAAAGACTACCTTGCCTGGTTGAACAAGGTTCAAAACAAGCGTCAGGACCAATGGAAATGGTCAGCATCTTCGACGCCATTCAACTTTCAAGGAACGCTCACAGGGTCAACCCCTGTCTTCTACTGGCGTCGATGATCTTCTGGGAAGGTTCGACGAACACTTTTCAACTACCCTGTGGGATGTTGTCGCCTACTCTTTTTGACGTGGCGGCCATTACTAGTCTTTCTCCATTGGGCAAAACCTTCGACCCCACCATTGAGACTGAGGCATCTTTTAATTTCGACCGTGCTGGTTTTCAGAACTTTATCGAAGATCATCACGACAAAGATTCATTCGAAGTGTCTGACAAAGAGAACATTTCCTTCTTGACTTTGTGGCTATCATACTACTTTTTCTGCCCAGGCTCTTTGCAAATAGCCAAAAGCTATATCAACTTAGCTATTCAAATCCATGAGGGTCGACAGGTGGCCCTTGGAAAGCTCCTTCTAGCCTCTCTATATCACTATGTGGGGCTCTCGTCGCTAAAAATTTCCCGTCTCTATGAAACCAACAAAGCCATGAACGTGTCGGGGCCAATGTGGCTACTGCAACATTGGCTAAATGTCACTTTTGAACCAACTGGGCTATCCAGTGTCGGACAAGATGCAACGTTTGACCGAAGACCGACTGGTGGAAGGAATTCGACTTACTCTCCTAACCATGCAGGAGACCCCCAACAAAACCCTCTTCATGAAATATCTCACTATGTTTGCTGAGGAAAACATCTTTGTTCCTGGGATGGCTCCTTTTGCCCATCAAAAGTTTGGGCCGATCTGGTTCCAAAATCCCTTCCCTGGTGCTTCCCCCAGAACAGCTGCAGTATTCAACTCCATATGGAGAGCTTTCCTAACCCCGATAATGCTATCATTTTGCATCGACTCGAGAAACACCGGTTACGGGTTCATGAACTATCAGCCCAATCTGGTTGCTCGACAATTTGGCCTAGCCAGATGCTGCCAAAGCCATTGGTTTGACATCGTGATGTCGTCGTGTGGGCTGGTCGAAGGCTTAACTTGACGGGACATAGGAACTGCCTCAAGTTTTCTATGTCGACTCAACATCTAGAGTTGCCCGTGTTTTGTTACAAACCTTCATTCTTCACCATCGAGAGTTTCAATGTCTGGTGGTCGGAGTACCAAGCGCAACACTTCGACCATGACCTCTTCCTAGAAAACGTGGTCGACACTTTTGCAGCTATCTCAGGCGAAACTCTTGGTCCGTCTGCACCTTTGGTGGATGCAAGGCCCACTAATGCCCCTGGGGATGCACAAAAAAGGGTAAACTCACTCTTCTTCGTCTTTATCTGCTCAGGCTGAGTCTTTGCATTGTTTCCTGCACGTTTCTTATCTTTTTCAGGGGCACAAGAGGGAACCCCCTGTGGCTTCGAATTCGACCCAACCAGCCAAAAAAAAATTCTAACGCTCAGGTATGATATGTTTCCTTATCGTTTTTGTTTCTCTTGTCCCTGTCTGTCGACTTACGTGATCTGTTCTGACCAGGTTCCTAAACAAATCATTTCCGACATTGTGCTGTCGTTCTCGGGTTTTTCCTTCTAAAAAGTCGAACTCTCCCCCGACCACTCCTCTGAGGCAGAAAAAGAAAGTCCCAACAAAGAAAACACCCCTCAAAGGGGATGTTTCGACTCTAAAACCTATCGTTCCTGAAGACTTAACTGAAGTCTTCCATGCCATGGTTACCAAAACTTCTCCTTCACCCAAAACTCCTGAGGTACTTTTCTTTTTGTCCTCTCTTTATCAATACGACTTTTATGCTTTTTTATCGACTTTTTACCTTGTTTGTTTTGCAAGATGAAGAAGATCCAGATTCTCCAATGTTAGCCGATATTATCGCTAACACTGCTGAGCGATCTGCTGAGACTATTCCTCCTCTAAGTCCCTAAAAGGTTGATGAATTCCTAGCGAAATTGATGGAGGAGACTCCTAAACAAAACCTTATTGTTTTCATCGACCTTGAGGAAGACGTCGAGAATAACGCTCCCAGTCATAGAGAGGAGGGTGTGGGTGTTAGTCATGCAGTTGGTATTTCATCACCTCCGAGGGATGGCGTCAAAGGTATGCTCATGCTACTCCATAGGATATTTTGGCCTCCAAAATGTCGAAACCCGCAAAGACGTTGAAATCTCTCCTCAAGCTTCGTGGCTCTGTCGGGATGTTACCCCAGCTGGGTCGAAGAATGTTGTTAACCCGGTCGAAGATAGCACTTTCAACCTTAAACTGCAGAAGTTGAAGGCCCACGTGTTTGAGGAAGAATTTTTCGAAGCGGCCGTTGAAGCCCCTGTGGCTCGAGACGTCTTCAAGATTATGGATGCGCTTTTGACTTTCAATGCGCCTACTTCTACGACCACATATCTGATTGAGTTTGAAGCCTTCTTCACCCAACTGGCGAAAGATTTGACTTTGTGCCAACAGACTGACGCTCAGAATCGAGCCTAAATTGACGAGATGAAGTGAGAACAGTACCTCAGCGTTGTTTGTGAAAATAACAGAGCTAGAGCAAAAGATATCTGCTATCCCAGTAGACACGCTCTGACAGACGCCTTGCTCTCGACTAGCAGATATCTGCTATCGTGCCCAAATAACAGAGCTAGAGCAAAAGATTGCTGACGTCGAAAGGGAGAAGGCTTCTCTGGATGTTGAAACACCCTTGCCATCTGAGGAAGCTATCGACCAAGACGTGGATAAAGGGATCACTCACGTCAAAGTTGCTTTAAAGATCAAGACCTCTATTGAGCAAATGCATCAAAAGAAATTCGTCCTAGAGAGTCTGATAGACCATGAAAGGACCTTGCTTGAAGGCTTTAAGGCAAGGTTCCCAGAATGATCATGTTTTCCTTTTATCTCTGTATTTTGTGTTAGTCGTCCACATTCGTCGGTCTTTTAATGAAAACATCATTTTTCCCTTTGAATCTCTTGTAGCATAGGTCTATATATTTTCAAATACTTCCTATTAATCCGGATGACACGTCGGTCTCCTCCGATTTCTTAGACCTCATAAGCGTTATGACTGAACACTTTGATTACTTGGAATGACCCTTCCCAATTTGGGGGGACCATTTTCCTAACCTTTGGTATTTTCGATCCATCGAAAGGATGGTCTTCCAAACATAGTCATCGACTATGAAGGTCTTTTTCTTGACCTTCTTCTTATATTCCTAGGTCACTCGAGCCTTCTGGTGTAACAACGTGTCGAGTGCCTCTATCCTTTCTTCGTCTAGGTCCACCATCTCGTCCATCATCATATTCCAATATTGTTCCGACGGGATGTCATGTTGACGCTGGATGTGCACTGACTGCAGGCGGATTTCTGCTGGCAAAATGACGTCATTTCCAAACAGCAAGCGAAATGGTGACGAACCGGTGGACTCCTTTGGAGATGTTTGACAAGCCCACAATATCTGGTCTAACGTCTGGTCCCAATTCTTGGGTTTTTGGGATATGTGTTTCTTAATGAGCCCGATTATTACCTTGTTGGCTGCCTTGACTTGACCATTCACCTGTGCGTAATAGGCGGTGGAAGTAACCAGTTTAAACCCTTCCTCTGCTGCAAATTCCTGCATTTTTTGGCCGACGAATATTGACCCTTGATTTGTAGTGATCGTCTCAGGAGTACCATACCTGTACAAAATATGTTTCTGGACGAAGTTGATGACAACCTCTTAGTCTACTTTCGACAACAGTACTACCTCAATCCATTTTGTGAAGTAATCTATTCCAACAAGGATGCACTTATATTGTCTGGAGGAGGCTGGTCGAATCTCTTCGATTATATCCAATGCCCACCCTCAGAAAGGCCATGGCTTGACTACAGTGTGCAGTTCGTCGACCGACACCCATTGTATGCTGGCGTACTTTTGACACTCTTGGCAACTTTTCGCAAAGTCTATGCAGTCTTTGAGCATCTTTGGCCAGTAGACTCCCTGTATGAACAACACCCACTTCATTTTTTCCAAACTTGGTGGGCTCCGCATGCCCCACCATGCACCTCTGATATTGCCAAGTATGTGTCTGCTTCTCCCAGACACTTAAGCAACATTCCTTCCGGTGTTTTCTTGAACAACTCGTTCCCTATTAGAACATAAGTCAATGCTTGATATTTGATCTTCCTATTGGTAGTCGTTGTTGGCTCTTTTAGATACTTGACCAGTGGCCTTCGCCAATTCGTCAGAGACAAGTTGTCCACCATGCAGACTGCACCACTTATCCTATTGTTTCCCCCTATTTTCGTTAGGTCATTCCTTTCACTAGCCACCTTCCCACCAAACGATTTGGATATCAATTTTCCTTTGACTTTGATGAATTCTTTCAGCCTGTCTTCTGAGACTTTATATCCAGAAGTGGTTTGTGCTAGCTCGTTGGCCTCTTGATTGTCTACCCTGGGCACGTGCACAATGCTGACCACCTCAAATAGCTCCAACAGCATTTTCGCCATCATGAGGTACATCACCAAATGTTCCTTGACACATTTATATTCTTTGGTGAGTTGCCTGATGACCAGTTCAGAGTCGCCCTTAATGTCGACACTCTTGGCGCCCAGTCCTTTGAGGATTCTAAGACCGGGGATCAAGGCTTCGTATTCTGCCTCATTGTTGGAGCATCTGTCTTCGACCCTACATTTAAACTTCGTTGGATGACCCTGAGGGGAAATGATTAGGACGCCTATTCCGGCTCCATTTTTGTGACTTGACCTGTCAAAGTATAACTTCCAAGGGTCTATGCTAACCGAACAAAGCAGTTGTTCGGCCATTGCATGGTCGACCATGAAGTCTGCCACTATTTATCCCTTCATTGCCCTTAAAGGGACATAGGTAAGGGAGAATTCAGTCAGTGCCAATGCCCATTTTCCCACTCGACTGTGTAAAATAGGTTTTGGCAACATGTATTTGATAATATCAAAATGTGATGAAACGTGAACTTCGACTGGTTTAATATATTATTTTAATTTAGTACATGAAAAATACAAACACAGACATAACTTCTCGATCATGGAATACCTAGTTTCAACATCAACTAACACTCGACTAAGGTAATAAATGGGCCTTTTGATGCCATTATCATCCTCCTAAGCTAACATGCTTCCTATAGTTGTGTCGGATGCTGCAATGTATAGCTTCATGTTTTTATTTGGACTTGGTGGCAACAAAACTGGAGGCTTTATGGGATATTCTTTGATGGCGTTGAAAGCCTCTTGTTGCTCCTGTCCCCAATGGAACTCACTTTCCTTATTGACTTTCAACAGTGGCGAGAACGCTTTCATCTTGCCGCTTAGATTTGATATGAATCTTCGCAAGACGTTAACCTTCCTCAGCAGGGACTGGAGTTGTTTTTTCATCGTCGAGGGTTCGAGGTCTCGAATCGCCTTCGTTTTTTCTGATTTATTTCGATGCCCTTCTTATGAACCACAAAACCCAAGAAATCCCCTGCATGTACGCAAAGAGTACACTTTAGTGGATTCATTTTCAATCCATATTTTCTCATCCTTTCGAATGAACGTCGAAGGTGGTCTAAATGGCCAACCTCTGGCGACAATTTTATGACTATATCGTTAATGTATACCTGCATGAAATGTTCGATAAAATCATGAAAAATAACATTCATGGCCCTTTGGTATGTCGCTCCAGCGTTCTTTAAACCAAACGACATGACCACTCATTCATAGGTCCCCCAAGGCCCCTGGGCACTGGAACGCCGCTTTAGGAACATCTTCTTTGGCTATGAAGATCTGGTTATATCCAGAATATATGTCGAGCATGCTCAGATACTCGAAACTAGCGACTGAATCGACCAACATCTCCTCCACGGGCATGGAATATTCGTCCTTAGGAGTGGGCACTATTTAAGTCTCTGAAGTCAATGCAAACTCTCAGAGTGCCATTTTTCTTGACAATTGGGACTATGTTTATCAACCACTCGACATATCTCGTTGTGCAGATGAAACGACTCTGCAGTAACCTTTCAATTTCCCTCTTGATTCTCAGTGCCACTTCTGAGGCGAATCTACGTGGATGTTTCTTGACTGGTTTTCTCCCTGGTTGGATGGGCAGGCAGTGTTCCACAACCTCCCGACTTAGCCCTGGCATTTCAGCGTAGTCCCAAGCGAAGCAGTCTTTGTACTCTTTTTAATATCTCGATCAGCTTGGCTCTCATCCTCGAGCCAATCTTGGTGCTCACGTATGTAGGTTTCCTGGTGGTCCCTTCCCCCAGATCAATCTCTTTGAGTGGGTCTTGTGCCTGTATTTTCTGCGCATCGTAGGTTGGGTTCCTTTCGAACCCCAAAGGCTCGTCTTCATAGATGCATTCGAGCCTTCGACTTTCTGAAGCTGTTGTCTGGCCTTGTCGGCCACTTGTACATGTGTTACTGGCGGCATCTGCGTATTTTTCTTTTTTGAGTATCGCTTTTCTTTTGTTTTCAGCCACATAGGCCAAATTTTGATTCATATTTTCTGACTTATCAACCATCTTCGTCTATGGGGGGCCACCCTATGGGTGGGTAACTCTGCGACGAATTTGCTGGGGGATCAGATGAGTCCTAAATGAAACCATGATCTAGGTCCAAATTTAGGGTACAACCGGTATTGACTGAGGTGTAAGATCCCGATTCGTCATCACATGGCGCTACGTTCTCCAGGTGTTGGATGAAAGACCTTTTTGTCCCCTTGGTTTCCTCGAGCCTATAATAACTTTGGTCGACTTCGACATTCTCCATGACGCCGCCATCTTTCCTCCAGATAGCCAGTCTTTGGTGCATCTTCCAAGGTACCACCCCAATTCCATGAATCCATTCCCATCTTAATAGGAGGTTAAATTTTACTTTTGAAAATATGACCATGAAGAGCGTCGACCTTGTGGTGGTTCCGACTTCTAACTCCACTTTGACCACTCCTAGAATATTACTAGTTTTTCCTTCATGATTGGACAAAACCATGTTATGTTGCTTGAGGTTGGCCTCGGTCTTGCTGATCCTCCTGAATGAAGTGCGGGGAATTAAATTGATTGTTTCCCCACCATCTACAAATACTTTGTTCATCGCCACGCCGTCGACCTTTGCCTTTATGAACAACAGTTTCAAGTGATACATCATCCCTGGGTTGGGTATTTCGAACATGGAAGTGCGTTCCTCTAGCACACCACTGTTCATCACGTAATAATATAGTGGATTATCTTTTGCAACTTCATCTGGCAAGAAATCATCCTCTGACTTCGAGACTTCAGATACCCTATCATACTCTGCTGGAAGTATTGACACAATTTCGCAGCTTACCATGAAGTATTCACCATAGGTGTCGTCATTCGTCTCGTCGTACATGTCCATATTCAGATCCTCTTCTGGAGACGGAGTGTATTCTTCATCCAACTGAGGTGTATATTCCGATTCATCTTCATCTGACTGAGGGGTGTATTCTGGCTCTTTCTTGCCTTCTGATCCAGCGCTAAACGTTGAATTCTGGGTCGACACCACCGCTTTTTCCCTGGAGACTTCCATGGTCACTGTTGTGGTCTGGCTTGCCACTATCTTCTCTTTTTCGACCCATTTGGTTTTTGAGGGTTGACTCTTCGACCCGGGTTTCCCGACCGGTTGCAACTGTGAAGTTGATGCTTCTCTGGCCGCCTTCTTGTTTCGCTGGTGGCGCCTCTATTGGGTTCTCGTCATCGGGTTCTTTCCTTTGTAGTTGGGGGACACCATATACCCCTTTGACTCAACGCTCTTGTCGGAGGCCTTTGCCTCCCTTTCCAAATCCAGCACCTTCCACTTTGGCCTTTTGCTCCCCTTCTGGGTTACAGGGGCCATTCACTTGTCTTGCGGGATATCTGACGGAGGCATAAAAGTCTTGGGCCTTGCCGGCTGGAACAACTTTCGGTACTCCTGATTTCGTCGAAGAGTCCCATCTTTGTCGAACACGAACCTTGGGACTGGTGGTTTGTCTAACTTGACTTTGTCCTCCGCTTTCTGGTCGAACACAACATGACACCAGGGACAGAGGGCGGCTTTAGAGCCGCTGACTTTGCATTTTTCTTGGAAATCAGCTAAGCTTTCCCCAGCTTGAGGGTAGATACCCTAAAAATCTTATCTTGTCTTCTTGTCGAAGCCCTCAGTAGCCTCGATCATCATGCATTCTAGGATTAGGGTTGTCATTTGTCCCTTAAGGCCCTCAGTAGCCTCGACCATCGTGCATTCTGCCACTTCAGAATATAGTGCTTCCTCCGTCTTCAGAGGGTTCACATCCATTTGCATCTTTGGTCTCTCACTAAACTGGAGCCGCCCTTCCTTCAAAGCTTTATGCACCAAATCCCTGAAAAGAACACATTGAGCTGTCTTATGACCAAGAAAATTGTGAAATTTACAGAATCCCCTCTTTTTCTTTTGTTCTAGAGGGGGATCTTTTGTCCCGACCGGGACGATAATTTGACCATCTTTGACCAATACATCAAATATCTCGTCACATTTGGATACATCAAAAGAATATGTTTTCGCAACATATTTGTCCGTTTTTCCGCATCGACCAGATTCTTTTTGTTCGACGGCCTCAGGACTCTGCACGCATACGGGGGACCAGGTTCTAATTCAGCCACATTGACGATATTTTCTTCGACGAACTCCTCGTCGTCATATGAATATCCGTCGGTGGCTACAAACGCAACATTTTCTTTCTTACGATATCGACTAGTCTGAGATTTCTCACTCCTTAAACGTTCAACCTGCCGGACACGGTCGACCAGTTGTGCCATATCTCTTAGGTATTGTGTATCTAGCTTCTTCCTAATGCAATAGTCTAGACCTCGCGGCCATTTCGACCAATTCGTTTTCAGGGACTTGTGCAAAGCATCACGCTTTCAGTAGTCTGAACCTGTTCAGATATTGGTCTATGGACTCCGCTGCCTTTCGTTTTATGCTGGCTAATTCCTTTAAGCTGATCTTTGATTGTCCCGTGTAAAATTGTTCATGGAACAATCTTTCTAACTGTGCCCATGTATGGACCGAAATGGGGGAAACAAGGTGAACCACATGAACGCGTTTTTGATGAGGGAACCAGGAAAATATTTCATTTTTAAATCTTCGTTATTTGTTATGTCCCCAGCTTCGGTCTGATACCTAACGACATGTTCGACGGTGGACTCCTCCATTTCACCTGCAAATTTGGTGAACTTTGGCACCTTCTAGCCCCTTGGTAATTCTTCTTGTAATACGAAGTCTGGTATAAGGGACGTGTAGGCGGGTCGTCGAAGACTTGGGTTCGCACCGTTTCGAACCATAATGCATTCGACCATGGCCTCTAGGTTGGCTTCGCCCCCGGGATTCTCGTTCCTAACTTGTCTGACTGCGTGGCCTGGATCTTGGTTCCTGTGGACCATCACAATGGGGGGCCTTTGGGCCACCCTGGGAATATGTTCGTCCTCAGGTGCCTGTAGATCGTTCCTTTCTTCGACATGCTCATTCTGTCGGACAGGCGTCTCGGGACGATTGGGAGGGGTTTGTCTTCCTGCGGGCCTAAGGGCCCCCTAAGAAGTCTCCTATTCGTGTCATTAGAGTTTCCAGTTATTGGTAACTCTGAGTCGAATCTTGTATTAATGGTCTCAAAATAGTGCCCATTTGTTAGGTCATCATATGTACCATTTCGTGATTGCTTTCGTCCATCTGTTGTCGCATAACCGCGACGGAACTAGTGGTGAAAGTCGGTATTGCGGTGGGAAGTGAACCAAAACCTGGCGGCCTTCCCCTTGTTGGGTCAGGGGCCCTAGGTTTCGATATGGCAAGAATGCTGACGAGGAATTCTCTCCCGTGCCTACCTCACCATAGCGCAATATTGACATAAACTCTGTCGGCATCCCTAAGTGTTGGGGTGCCGGCATGGTGAAACTGGGCAAGTATTGCCCTTCGACTCCTGTCGTCACGGGTCTCGCCTCAGGCCGACTCAGAGTCCCGAACGGACCGCTGTGAGCGATCGAAGTGATTATCGTCAGGGATCCGGTCCTTAGAGTCGTCCCTGGTGATAAAACCGTATTTTCCTCTGTAACACCATTTTCTACCCCACAGATATTACGAAAAAATAACACAGATTTCAGAGTAAAATATTAAATTTCATAAAAAGCCATCAAAAAGGGCATACATTTCTCATGTTACTCAAATTAAGTCAATGCTCCGTGTACAACGGGTTTTCTCAAAATACCTCAAACTACACAAAACAGCGGAACTCAAAGGCCTAATCAAGGTTTTCCTCATACGGGAAGATAATCAAAATAAACTCAATAAAGATAACTCAACTCAAGACCCCCAACCCGATGTTACACTATCAGAGCAAGACCCTCTAAGTTTACCAAAGACCAACAACTCAAAACTTCAAAAGTCCTCAACGACATCTATGGCTAAATCTGGTATCTGCACGTTACCCACGTGGAGATAACATTCAAACAGACAGGGTGAGTAAAACAATTCATAATAATCAATGTATAAAAAATCAACGTATAAAATGGCGTCATATTCATATTCAACATATTCATACCCTTCAATAGGCCTCGAAGGCCACAACGTCATAATTTATACAAAAAGGCTCATAAATGCAACTGCAACATAGACTCAATGCATGTGGTCCCAATCACCACAGCGCGATGGAGACTGCGCCATCAACCCTCCATGGATCCCCATCAATAGGATCAATTCTACTAGAGAACTAGAGCACATCATAACACTTCACATCCATACAATGGGATTGAAGCCAAAGTAATTGAGGTCCTGAACCGAAGTCTGGATGCACATGAATGCATGATGCACACGTCACAAATTATCCGCATAATAACATCATAGGTGCATCACCATTCATCATATTCATCATCATCAAACGTCATGACTCATCATCATAATCATCATCATACATCACGTCATCACGAACATCATAATAATCATCATCATACATCACGTCATCATGAACATCATAATAATCATCATCACACATCATGTCATCATATAATTCATCATAATAATCATCATCACACATCATGTCATCATATAATTCATCATAATAATCATCGTTATACGTCATAGGAATCATCATATAATCATGTACAAATCACATAGAGCTCATAGTCATACTCATATTAACCCATCATGTTATCACATATTATCACATATTAATTCATGATATTATCCCATATTATCTCATATTAATTCATCAAATTATGCTCGCGGTAATCCTCATACTATCACCTATTAATCATATAAACTTCCCAGTCCTACTCATATTAACTCATCATAGGAATTACAGAATCAAACATCACGACATCGCTACACATGATCAACATTCGCGAAACTCTGCTACGTTCGCTGGCATGTTCGCTAGGCGAGTCTGGAGCGAGTTTCTTCGCTAGGCGAGTCTGGGAACAACATTGTTCGCTAGGCGAACAGTGCGATGACAGCAAATTCTGTTACGCACCAGAACTAATTTCTATCCAAAAGGCTCTGCGATTCACTTACCCAATGCCCCCAAAACATCCCTAAGGTCCTACGGAAATAAAGGCACAAAACCTACGGTTCATTAGGCCAATCCCGTAACATATTCGCACCCAAAATCACAATTTCCTACAATTACCCTGCAGGCATCTGAGTTACTCACTATCAAATATTCCTACTGGGTTAAGCAAAGTTCAATCAGCTTTTTGGCCACGAAGGCCTAGGTTTCTGTTTCCCCCAATCAATTCACGGTTAGATTTGCAATTACAGGTTTAGGCCACGAAGGCCAAAGATCACTATTTCTCATCTCTACCTTTAACATCCCTATGGTTACAATCTCCATAATAAATTTAGGCCATGAAGGCCATAGATCACTTGTTCTCATATCCTTCTAATCTTCCTTAACCCAAATAAATCCCCACGGTCAAAACCTCAATAATAGATTTAGGCCACGAAGGCCAAAATCCCTTTTTCCCATAATTCTCCATAAAACCCTTAAATCAACCATAATCACATCGAAATCTACACAGAAAATTATAAAAAGCTATACTCCTCATACCTTAGTCGATTTAAAGGCCTCACAAATGTCTCCGGGAATCCTTCAAATCTTTTGCCTCCAATCTCCCTTTTTAGAGCTTTGGCCTCCATTCTTTACACGGTCTAACAAATGAATCCTAATTCCATCATATTTTCCTTTTTGTTAAACCTAGACTTGCGCCTCACAAGTTTGGATTTTTCCCTAATACCCTTACTAACTCCTCTTAATGCCCAAATTACCCTTATTTCACTTATATTTATTTTAACTAATGATAATACTAATATTTCCATATTGTATACTATTAATTAAATAAATAATCCAAAAATGCATAATTCCCAATAATCTACAAAACCACCGAAAACCACCAAAATACAAATATTCTAAATTAAATAAATAAATTAAAATATTCCAATTAAATTTGGGGTGTTACAACTCTCCCCCACTTAAAGAATTTTCTCCCTGAAAAATTACCTCAAGGAAATAGAGTCGGATACGACTCCCTCATCTGATCCTCCTGCCTCCAAGTCCAACTTTCTCCAGCTGGTCCTCCAAAAACTACCTTTACCAAGGCAATCTCTTTACCTCGAAGTTGCTTCTAGTTCATCAATACAAACTAGCAACGCTTCAACAATCATATTATCTCTCACTTGTACACCATCCATCTGAATCAATTTACTTCCTCAACTTAGGCACATGAGACACATCATGCAGTTTCACAAACGACATCGATAAAACAGTCTAACATGCTACTTCTCCCACGCTTCCGCTGCGCCACTCTGATACGGACTAACAAACTAAGGTGTGAGCTTTCGAGACTTCAAAGCTCGGCCAACACCAATTACCGGCGTAACTCTCAAAACACATGATTGCCCCCTTGAAATTCAAGTGCTTTCCTCTTCTTATCATGGTAACTCTTCTGACGACCCTGCGAAACATTCATCTTTTCTTTGGATCCTCTTGATCTTTTCAGTCATCACTTATGCAATATCAGGTCCAAGTACAACATTCTCGCCTGACTCATATCAACACAAAGGAGTCCTACACCTCTTACCATACAAAGCCTCATACGGTGCCATTCCGATACTAGAATGGTAACTGTCATCGTAGGTAAACTCAACCAACGACAAATAACTATCCCCCGATCCACCTTGATCCAACACACAAGCTCTCAACAAATCCCCTAAAGATTGGATAATTCTCTTTATCTGTCCATCCGTCAGCGGATGATAGGCAGAGTTCAACTTCAACATGGTACCCAAAGCGTCTGCAACTCTCCCAAAATCTCAATGTAAATCCCAAATTTCCATCTGATACAATATTCGACGATATCTCGTACAACTTCACAACTTCCTCAATATACATCTCAGCTAGCTTCAACATAGAATGATTAATCCTCATTGGTATAAAATGAGCTGTTCTAGTTAATCTATCCAAAATCATCCAAATTGAACCATATCCCTCTCACAGTCTTCGGCAAACCCAACACAAAATCCATGGAAATACTATCCCATTTCCACTCTGGAATATTCAACAGTTGCTTCAGACCCAATGGTCTCTGATGTTCAATCTTCAACCTCTGGCAAGTCTAACCAGCATATACAAACTCAACCACTTCTTTCTTCATCCCTGACCATCAAAACAATTTCCTCAAATCTGGGTACCTCTTCATAGCACTGGGATGGATCCCCAGTCTACTTCAATGTCCTTCTTCAAGAATACTCTTATTCCACTCAACAATATCTGGAACACAAACTCTATCACGACATCTCATGATACCATTCCCATTAATCCGAAAATCAACTCTTCGACTTTGATCCATCAAATTCAACCGATCTACAAACTCAAATCAGATTTCTGACCTTCTCGAATCTCATCAAGAATACCACTATTAAGGTCCCACATACTAAGCTTAACTCTATAAGAAGTCCCTTCACAAACCAAACTCATATCACAAAATTGTTCAATCAGTTCTAACTCTTTTACCATCATCGTTGGTATATGCAAAGATTTCCAAATCAATGCATCAGCTACCATGACTGCTTTACCCGAATGGTAATTCAACCAAAAACCATGATCCTTCATAAGTCCCAATCATTCTACCTTGCCTCATATTCAACTCTTCCTGATCAAAGAAATACTTCGAACTCTTATGATCACTAAACATCTCAAATCTCGAACCAAACAAATAATACCTTTCAAAGCTTCGGCACAAACACAACAACAACCAACTCTAAATCATGCGTCAGATAATTCCTCTTATGTGCCTTAAGTTGCCTTAAAGCATAAGCTAAACTTGCTGATGTTGCATTAACACACCTCCCAATCCCATCAATGAAGCATCACAATGTACCACAATGGTTATGTCGGATTCGGCAAAGTCAAACCTGAGCTGTTGTCAGTATTCTCAAAAGCTCTTGCAATTTTTCTTCATACTTTGTATCCCAAAACAAAAGCTTGAACCTTCCTAGTCCACTGCTTCAATGGCAAAGATGACTTGGAAAAATCCTTCAATGAATTCCAATAACAATCTGCCAACCTAAGAAAACTTCTAATCTCAAATACAGGCTTTTGGAGCTTCCCATTGCTATACAGCTTCAACCTTCATCATATTAACCACAAACTTGCCCAAATAAGTATGGAAAATCCTGTTCATACTCTACAAACTCACATGGTGCATTAGTCACACCAAAATGGCACTACTAAATACTCATCATGTCCATAACCCGTTTCAAAAGCAGTCTTCTGAATATCTTCAGCCCCCATACGAATATGATGATACCCAGTTCTCAAATCTATCTTACTGGAGACACTTGCAGCAACCAACTGATCCATCAAAACATCAATCCTTGGAAGTGAACACTTATTCTCGATAGTCACCTTGTTCACTTATCTATAATCCACCCAAAGCCTCATAGAACCTTCTCAAGCAAATCTTCAAGTTGCCTCTTCAACTCTTTCAATCCCAATGCAGGCATACGATATGGAGCCATCAATATCGGACTAGTTCCATGAACTAAGTCGACCGCAAACCCCACTTCTCATTCTGGCGGTAAATCACTTATCTCATCAGGAAAACCCCCCGGACAATAACAATTAATTGGCAACCACCAACTTCTCCACTTTCATTAACACTCGAAGTTTCCATCAAAATAAATATCTCGACACCATCCTGCACCGACTTATCAAAACCATCTGTAAGCACTTAGCTTAACCCAAAGCAATTCACTGCTCACGCCATCTAAGCTTGCAAGACACGTCTATCCCATCCAACATGACTCCGTCTACTATCAACAAGAGATTAAGGATGATCAGTCCCTCAAGTTATCAATAGATAGCCGAAAATCATGATGGGGTATAAACCATCTTTACCAAACTATAAGAGCGTTCATCAACACACTGAGCCACCACTCCACACTTGCAGCATCCTGGAGAAGTACAAGCTTCTCCCCCACTTGATTCATTCCTACTTCTGCAGACAAAGGTTAGAACAAACGTGTACCGACAGTGTTTTCACACACATGTCGCATACAAGGGAACAAACAACATTAGACAACTTGGCCGGACAGACCGACCTGCTCTAATACCACTAATGTAACACCCTTTTTCTACCCCACAGATATTACGGCAAAGTAACACAAATTTCAGAGTAAAATATTAAAGTTCATAAAAAGCCACCAAAAAGGGCGTACATTTCTCATGTTACTCAAATTAAGTCAATGCTCCGTGTACAACGGGTTTTCTCAAAATACCTCAAACTACACAAAACCGCAGAACTCAAAGGCCTAATCAAGTTTTTTCTCATACGGGAAGATAATCAAAATAAACTCAATAAACATAACTCAACTCAAGACCCCCAACCCGATGTTACACTATCAGAGCAAGACCCTATAAGTTGACCAAAGACCAACAACTCAAAACTTCAAAAGTCCTCAACGGCATCCACGGCTAAATCTGGTATCTACACGTTACCCACGTGGAGGTAACATTCAAACAGGAAGGGTGAGTAAAACAATTCATAATAATCAATGTATAAAAAATCAATGTATAAAACAGCGTCATATTCATATTCAACGCATTCATACCCTTCAATAGGCCTCGAAGGCCACAACATCATAATTTATACAAAAAGGCTCATAAATGCAAATGCAAGATAGACTCAATGCATGTGGTACCAATCATCACAGCATGATGGACATTTGTCCACCAACCCTCCATAGATCCCCATCAATAGGATCGATTCTACTAGAGAATCGGAGCACATCATAACACTTCACATCCACACAATGGGATTGAAGTTAAAGTAATTGAGGTCCTAAACCGAAGTCCGAATGCACATGAATGCATGATGCATACGTCACGAATTATCTGCATAATAACATCATAGGTGCATCACCATTCATCATATTCATCATAATCAAACGTCATGGCTCATCATCATAATCATCATCATACATCACGTCATCATAACACATCATAATAATCATCATCACACATCATGTCATCATTAATTCATCATAATAATCATCATCATAGGTCATAGAAATCATCATATAATCATGTACAAATCACATATAGCTCATAGTCATACTCATATTAACCCATCATGTTATCACATATTATCACATATTAATTCATAATATTATCCCATATTATCTCATATTAATTCATCAAATTATACTCGCGGTAATCCTCATACTGTCACCTATTAATCATATAAGCTTCCCAGTCCTACTCATATTAACTCATCACAGGAATCACAGAATCAAACATCACGGCATCGATGCACAAGATCAACATTCGCGAAACTCTGCTACGTTCGCTGGCATGTTCGCTAGGTGAGTCGGGGGCGAGTTTCTTCGCTAGGCGAAGGATTCTTTGCTAGGCGAGTCTGGGAACAACATTGTTCGCTAGGTGAACCATTCTTCGCTAGGCGAACAATGCGATGACAACAAATTCTGCTACGCACCATAACTGATTGCTACCCAAAAGGCTCTGCGATTCACTTACCTAATGCCCCCAAAACATCCCTAAATCACCCCTAAGGTCCTACGGCGATAAAGGCACAAAACCTACGGTTCATTAGGCCAATCCCGTAACATATTCGCGCCCAAAATCACAATTTCCTTACAATTACCCTGCAGACATCTGAGTTACTCACTATCAAATATTCCTACTGGATTAAGCAAAGTTCAATCAGCTTTTTGGTCACGAAGGCCTAGGTTTCCGTTTCCCCCAATCAATTCACGGTTATATTTGCAATTACAAGTTTAGGCCATGAAGGCCAAAGATCACTATTTCTCATCTCTACCTTTAACATCCCTACGGTTACAATCTCCATAATAAATTTAGGCCACGAAGGCCATAGATCACTTGTTCTCATATCCTTCTAATCTTCCTTAACCCAAATAAATCCTCACGGTCAAAACCTCAATAATAGATTTAGGCCACGAAGGCCAAAATCCTTTTTTCCCATAATTCTCCATAAAACCCTTAAATCAACCATAATCACATCGAAATGTACACATAGAAAATTATGAAAAGCTATACTCCCCATACCTTAGTCGATTCAAAGCCCTCTCAAATGTCTCAGGGAATCCTTCGAAGCTTTTGCCTCCAATCTCCCTTTTTAGAGCTCTGACCTCTATTCTTTTCACGATCTAACAAATGAATCATAATTCCATCATATTTTCCTTTTTGTTAAACCTAGACTTGGGCCTCACAAATTTGAGTTTTTTCCTTAATACCCTTACTAACTCCTCTTAATGCCCAAATTACCCTTATTTCACTTATATTTATTTTAACTAATAATAATACTAATATTTCCATATTGTATACTATTAATTAAATAAATAATCCAAAAATGCATAATTCCCAATAATCTACAAAACCACCGAAAACAACCAAAATACGAATATTCTCAATTAAATAAATTAATTAAAATATTCCAATTAAATTTGGGGTGTTACATCCTGCGAAGACGTTTCTTCGTTTTGTCACGGTGTTACCATCTTTCCACTACGTAACTGCATACACCCAAACCTACGAGCCTAACTGGGCGTGCCAATTTGTTCGCACCTGTTTTTCGCGCAAACAACCTCTGACCTCTCGTCGCGGGTTTGCTTGCGTTACTGGCCAAATTAGTCTTAGGACTCTAGTACTGGGTGGATTGTTTACTTAGGATTAATGGTGAACTGGACGGTTGTTTGATTTTGGGAGTGTGAATGATGAAATCTAGGTAAGTAAAGACAACGGTGTTCCTAATGAAACAAAGAAATGCTATAAAAAAGTAAAAGCGTTGCTTTCGTAACACAAAGACTTGGTAAATTTAGCGTAAAAAAGAAAAGCACAATTGGATGCATTCGTATTTTTGTAGTGAAAAGGGAACTATTTTCTCTTTAGTGTATGGTACTCAGAGTGTTTTTCTTCAAATGTTGGAAAAAGACACCCCTTTTTCTTCAAAACCAGGCTTTGCTTTATATAGGCAAATAAAATAACTGTCAGGATGCTTCAGGAGCCGCCACGTGTTAAACCATAACTCTTATAACTTCTCCCACGTTCCTTTTATCAAATTTATTTCCCGCCAGGCACCAATGCTCTTCTATCGGGGTGCCTTTGTTGGTTTTCTGGTCGACCGACTTAGGTCCCTGTCGACCACGCAGCTCCCCTTGTGATGTCGACTTGTGGTGCGTCCCTTCTAGATTTATCGATGTCGACCTTTTGCTACCAATATTGTAAAGAGGCTTATTTCCACCAAAGGACATTGTCGGTTGGGCTTATTTCTCCCATCTCTTGTCGAGATCGACGTTTTTGTTGTCGATGCTTTTAATTGGCTAATTTTCAACCAACAGCTACACTATCATGAAGTTCAGCGGTTACCGTGGCTTGATCCTTTTTCCCTAAGGGTTTAGTTTTACGGTAGGAAGGGAAGAAGTCACTAATGGTTGTATAATCTACACCTAAAGTAGATAAAGGACCAGATAGAGCCAGTGGTTTGCCAGAAACAACCACAGAAATCATTACATGAGATTCATAGATGTGTCTCTTTTCTTCTTTGAGAGGTTCAGGAATGAACTGTTGATTCTTCACTACCTTGGGTTAAGAAAATGAGCATGGTCCTTGCAATACACCTCCTCCTTTGAGCCACACTCAGACTTTGACCATTAAACCTGACTGCCACAAACCTTAAACCACATAATCAAGACTCTGCCTCCTGACTTCACCAGATGAATTTTGAACTTGCTAGCCTCAGGTGACTCAACTTGAACGACATTCGCCGATTATAAACATCGAGGGTGAGAAACCCTAATCTTTCAAGATCCTTATCAGAAAACCTCCTGTCCAACCCTGATTCAACCACCCTTGAAGCTTCTGGAGTCAATCCCCGATTCACAAATGAAACAAAGCAAACAAAGAGTTTAGAAACTTGGTTAATTATGCAACATGATTGACTTAGAATGCTATGCAACATATCAAAGAATCTGAGGATAAAATTTGGGGTATGACACCATGACATGATTTCAAAAAGCTTTTGAAATGTATCAGGTTATAATAAAAAAAAGGCACGATTTGCCACTTTTCAAAACTAGATTTCAAGGTCAAAATAAAATGTAAAAGGAGAAAAACAGGGTCATACTATGAGAAAAGCATATTGTACCCTTTGCAAAATCAAAGCAAAAATCAATGAGAACCATTAACAAAAAACCACACGGCCAAGCATGCATGAAATGAAGAAGTTGTCTCCAACCTGCACTCACACTCGCTCTTTGCTTCGACTTTGGTCTGCTTGCTTTGAAAGATTAGTATCGGTTACTCAGATTTACGATTTCAAATCGCTATGCTCAGGTTAGTGTAATTTTGTTTGTTGCAGTTTCTCTCCTTCTTCTCCAATTTCTGGTTCGATTGAGTTTTGGGGTTGAAGAAACTTAGAGTTTTAAGGTTGTGTTTAGGTTGAGGATTTTGATGAAGGGTGAATCGAAGGGTGTGAAATAGATTGAAGACGAGGTTTATATTTGGAGTAAGGATGAAGGTGAATTCTGACAGCGATTTGTTGGCTGTCTAAAGCTTGCTTATGAGAGTGAGAAAGAGTTTCTTATATAGAGAGAGTTGAGGGTATTTTGGGGATGAAGAAGAGGGATTTGGAGAGCTGTAAATTGTTGTACAAGTTGTGGGGTAGCAAGGGATGTGGCGTTTTGGCGTATTGTATATTCGAGGTGGTTTTATGGCTCACGTAATTGTAGCAACTTGAGGTTTTGTGGATTTGTGGCAAGGTTGTGTTCGATGCATCGTGTGATTTCATGTGGGGTCAGGTTGTAGTGGCTTTATATGTTTTGTGAATCATGATTTTTTGCTGTTTGTTAAGTGAATCATATCATGGCTCATAAAATTGTGGAGGTGGGGAAGTGAATGGTATTGTAACAACTCGTTGAGATGTGTAGCGTTGTTGTGTGTGGCTTGTCAAATATGTGTGTGTGTGTGTGTTGTGAATCATGTTGTGTAAGGTGTACTTGGATGCGTGTGCTACCTGACTCAATGCAGGTTTCATTTTATGAGTCATTTGATGTATTTATGTATTATGAATCATGTAGTGACTGAAACTTCATTTTGTCTTGAAGTGAATTCATGTAGGGTCAGTCAAGTAACTTGGAATTCATTTGGCTTTTTGTGAAGGATGTTGATGGGAGATTCACAAGTGCATGAATGGCGTCAAAGTAATACAAAATATTATCGATCCCACAGAGACGAAACGCCAATCTATCGATTACTATTGTTACGGTGTTTATCTATGGCAAATCAAATAAAGGATGGTTTGTGCGTGATTAAAATTAATAATAAAGCAATAGGCATAGGTGCAACTCATATAGCTACGTAGTATTCCAGATGTGTACATATAGGATTCCTTATGGGATAATATTTTCTACTCATGAAAATAACTAATTTAACGGGAATTGTCGCTTTCGCGTATTCAGAATCGAGTTTATCCCTAATCGACCCCTCTTATTGTCACTTATAAAAAGGTGTGCATTGTGTTAGGATTAATAAACCTATTTTTAAGAAATATAGTTTCTTGACTTAGTTGAAAAGTATTTTAACCTGGAATTTCTAAAAAAAAGAGGTTCTTGTGAACCGAACTTTAAATCCATAAACGCGTTCGAAAACAATTTTAAAATCGGTTTTCTTAAACATTAAAGACTCCTAATTGACTGAGCCAAGCGCTTTCGCTTCCTTGGAACAGTGAAAACTAACCAAATTTATCTAAAGGTTGGACGGCTTTCGATCTTACCCAACAGATTTTAAGTACAGAAAATAAGTGTTAAAAGTTAAAATAACCCCAAAGTAATTCTACCGACAACCGTGTGGAATACTAATTATAACTATAATCCTTGCATCCTAGCCCTTAAGATTTATCCGAACATGGTAAGGTAAATAGGCATGGAAAATAAAGTGTGAGTAAATAAATAAGTAAAGTGCGGTGCGAGAAATAAACGATGCGGGTAAATAAATGAAATGAAATAAATAGACAGAAACCTGCTCTAAACGAGAGGCTTTAAAATCTTGTACAATTGGAAGTAAAAAGCGGAAATAAAATGGTGGCAGGTTTAACTTCTACTTAAGTGCTCCAAACTCGATTACAGACTCGATTACACGGTGTAATAACCCCTCGATGTGAGAAGTTTATTACTTTACAATAGGTGAAATTTATGGCTTGAGTTCAGTTCTCAAAGCTTGGATGGTTTAAAATGAATCAGAACTCTTCTATTTATAGAGGCAAGAAAGTTCAAGTAAAGACAGGAATGCCCCCCAACTCCTTTTGGGAGGGAAACATCCGTGTGAAGGTGGCGCGCGCCACCTCGTTGTGGCGCCCACCACATGTACTAGGGTGGAAAGGAGTGGGAGACGTGGCAGTTGTCAGCAGTTGGCTTGCATCCAATGTGTGGCATCCCCTATGGCGCCCGCCATGGTGGAAGCCATGTGTACATTTCCTCAGAAAGTAGGGTTGTTAGCTCGTTTTTCTTCATTTCTTCTTGAGTAGCCTTAAAAATACAAAAACCTGAAAAAGAAACAAAACAAAGGCATAATACAGGGAAATGGAAATAAAATACTAAATAACTTGCGCGAAATCGAGTCAAATAAACAGTATAATTTAAGCCTATCAGATGTCACGTTTGGCCTAGGAATTATTTATTGGATGTCTTGTAAAGACTTATGTATATGACTTGTGTGGGCCATGTTGATCAATTCAATGTACTCTTTTTGTAATTTTTTTTATGTAATGGGCTTATTAGTTGTATAATGGGCTTGGTATAAAATCATGTAATGGGCCTTTCATATTTTTTTTGGAGCATTTTTTGTGAATTGTGATGGACTTCGTGATATGCTTTTATTTGGAATAATGGGCTTAAAAAAATAACAAAAGGAATGGTAATGGGCTTTAACATGAATGGATGATGGTGAAATGGATATTGGAAATGGTTAATAATAATATGGTTAATTGAGAGAAAATAATGTGAATAAATATTAAATGGAAAGTGGAAATGCATATTGATAATTGGTTTGAATATTAAGGATAATGGACTTGAAATGGATTATGGATGGATGGAAATAAATGATTGAATATATAAATATAAATTGGGTTGGATAAAAAATGTGAATAGATTAGAAAATAGGTATCTGGAAATGGTTACTTATGAATGGATATGGAACTGCCCTTGAGAGACTATGAATCAATCTCAGTCTTTGAATCACAAGTCAATTCCGATGAACTTCACTGTGAACCCTCTTAGACCATGCCTTGAAAATAAAAAGATCAGGACTTGAAATATAAACTCCACTGTACAACACCCTAATTTGAAGGTGCCTTGATCTCTGATGATTCTTAATCATGAAGCACTTGACTTATCACAACCTGGTAACTTGACCCACACAGATGACTTGAATTCACAAAAACCCTAACTGAAACTTTAGACACACACACCATCCAAATTATGCATCCTGGCCTTGATTATGAAATCAAATCCCTGCTTGACCAAGACTAGGTTATATCAACTGAACTTCAATCAGCATTGCATACACCATTGCCCTGATAGCCTCAAATGAATCTTGCAATAACTCGGGTTAAGCAATAAGAAGAATGGAAGCTGAGACAACATATTTTGGATTTTCTGAATGATAGCTGATGGGTGGATGTACATATGAAAATCATGTCCAAGTAGGACAAATTTGGGATATGACAGATACACATTTCTTTTGCTTATATAAGAAAAAAGAAATTTTAAGTTCTGCATCGCTTAAATTACATATTTTAGTTAACTTATTTTATTATATAAGAAATGCACATGTTTTTTCTTCCTCATTCTCTTTACTCTGCATTTTTGAATTGTCAAAGCACCTTCTTATTCTCGTTTCTTTCTACTCGTTGAACCTTCATAATGTTTTTTGAATTCTCGTTGAAGAATTATTTGAATTTCTTCTCGTTCGAGAAATTATTTGGGGTAATTAAACAACTATTATTGAATTTTCTTTGGAGAATTATTTGAATTTCTCCTCGTTAGAAAAATTATTTTGGATGACCAAACAACCATTGTTAAATTCTCTTTGGAGATTGTTTAGATTTTTTCTAGTGTTTGAAATTACTTAGGATGATCCAACGATCATTATTTTATTTGATGATGTATTTTTAGACCAATTATTTATTGTGCAATAGTAATTGTTTCAATTTTGAACCGATCAATTATATTATGACAATTTGAGCAATACCACAAAATGTCTTAAAAGGAGTGATCTACTCCGCAACTTGACCCAATAATTTCTTCTGTGGAATTTTTTCAAAATCATAAAACAACAATTAGAATATAATTGTTATTACTATATGTTTTATCTAGATTTGATCTTTAATGATAAAATGATATTAAATAGAGACAATTTCTTAATGCGTCCTAGATACTTTTTGGGCACCACGCGAAATTGTTTAAATGCCTTTTAGTTTTCAGAGATGCATCTCCGGACACACTTATTTTTAAATATACGTTAAAATATTTCAGAGATGCATCTCCAGAATAATTTTAAACATTCAATACACTTAGGGGTCATTTAAATTTGAATTAGACAGGAAATGCATCTCCGAAATATGGCGGAGATACATCTCCAAAATGTATCACAACATTTATTTAATGCTATAAGTTGTTTATATGTGTTCAAATGAAGTATAACGTACGATCGAAAATAAAATAATAGACGTACAAAATAATAAGAGAATACTACTATATTTGTTGAAAATAAAATATTAATACATGTAAAAATATCGTACAATCGAGATCCAAAATGTAGTAAGATTGTCAAAATAAAGTACAAAGTATAGTACTACAATAAAATAATAACATACTACTATTGTGTGTCTCTGACAACATCTCTTCTACTATTTATGCCTGCTCTACATCCTCGGCCAACAATCCCCCCCTGCGTCCTCTGGCGATGTCTCCAGTACAACAATGCCTCATATGCCTCTGTCATGACGACATCTAGTATAACAAACATCTCTTCTATCTGTCTACTCATCAAGGCAGGAGAAGCATAGACATCAGAGTGTTTGGGAATAGTCTTAACGTAACCAAACTGCCGCATGACGCACTCGGACAGTTGAAGAGCAGTGAGACGCGATTCGTAGGCCAACCATCTAAAGTATAGCATTATCTCGTCAAATGGTCGCGTCTGACGGTGATCAACGTAGCTATTGAAGTGCATGTCCTCAGTAACCAAACGGTCAAGATAGACTCTGAAAGGCTCGGCCTCCTGGTTCCCTCTGAGCGAGATAAAAGCAGTAGCACGCGACATATCTTCAGTATACATTGGCACACTCGCCCAACCAACGATGTGCGGGAAGTGTTGGAGGATCCAAGCCTGAAATAAAAAAGTTTCGAACACGCAAATCAACGACAATGGTTTTGCAAATATGAAATAAAAATGAAAAAACATTCAAAGATCTAGAAATATTACCACCAGTAGTGTCATATTGTCTGTGACCTGCTTCGTCTTCCACATACAACTCTCTCAACTTCAAATACAGGTAGACCAAGCAAGCCGCCCCCCAGTTGTACTCATGGATCCGAGTGAGATTTATGAAGTATTGTAGGTATGCAACGTAAGTATAAGTGGCACTCTTGTCCACAAAAATCAAAGTATCAACCAACAAAAGGGTTGCTCTCAAAGCATGCGTCTTATGGACCGCCACCTGCCCATCATCACCATCAGCCTGCTCTGCCTTTTGGATCTCAGCCACATAGAGCTTCCTCAGGAACTCAAATCTAGCATGAATGTCTCTGCTCTTATCCATCTCATTCATCGTCTTCTCTTGATCATCTCCCAGATGCTCTATCATCATCTCGATTGTCTTGTCTTTGGTCATCCTCTCATGATCGGGGAATCTCCCCCTGATCGAAAGATGTAACAAACACGAGATAATTAATGTCATTAATCATCAATGTTAGAAATTAAAATTTAGGTAAAAAAAAAATCCAACTAATGTTACCTCTTCGTCCCAGATATGTCTGTCAGTATGGTCTGGATATATAGGATGTAAGGACAAATCAAATGGGCCTCCTCCAAAATCCTCTGGCTCGGCATCCACAACAACCTCACCCTTCGGAGGTGGCACTGGATCAACATCATTATCAATGGGAGGTGAGATTGGATCAACAACATTATCAATAAGAGGTGACACTAGTGAATCCTGACGCCTGCGGGAGGATAGGAGAAGTGATGCGCCAGATGGTGAATCTCGCCGCCTACGGGCAGAAGCATGTGGAATGGTATGAGGTGAAGCACGAATCCTAGAAGTAGACAGCTCTGCCTGACTAGAGGTACCTGGAGCATTCGGAACCTACTGACTCTACTCCCGCTGAACGGATGCGTGTTGAGAAACCCTGCCATGTCTCAGCTTGTCAATTCTGTCAACCATTATTCTTGTAATTTAAAGTAAGGCACATCATTAGTGCACGCAAACAACACACACAACTAAGAAAATAAATAAAAAAATAGACTGCAGGAAATTCCGGAGACGCGTCTCTGAAATTGGTGGAAACTAAAACGCTGACAAATTACGAAGATGCATCTCCGAAATTTTCTGCAGCATATGAAACGCTGAATGATTTCGAAGATGCATCTTCAGAATGTTCTGCAACTAAGAAGTCGCGTCAATGACGAATGTACCACATGCAAGTTGAAAAAAATATGTTACGATCACCATTTTCAGCCAACAAATAAGTAATACACTATGTTTAAACTATGTTACTTGTGATTTCTACACATTTTTGACCCTAATGATTGATTCCTACTCGATTACACAAAAACTCAAATATTTACTGAAAACTCGAAAAACTTACTTGAAATTGATGATTCATATGTTATTTCCGATATTAGATATGGTGTTTGATGTTCTCTTGAGTTCTTTTGAACCCTGTTTGATGAAATTTGATTTGGTGTAGGGAAGTGTATTGAAAAGAATCTTGAAGTTTTATTTGAAGAAACTGTGAAATAAGAAAGAAGAAGAATCTGACACGACTTATGCTCTAAAATATTCCGGAAATATATTTCTGAAATATTTTAATGTTCACTTATATTTGGATACGTCCAGAGATATATATCTAAAAACACAGGACATTTATGAAATTTTACATGAAACATTAGAAATACATAGGCTGCCTATTGGGTCAGACTCCAATTTACAATAGCAAACATTGCTGGATATGCGTGTAGATACCATGAATTTTACAGGCCAACACGCTAAGGAAATTAGGAAATGGAGGTATATGAAATGAAATGTTGCTTATATGGTTTGGCTTCATGAACACTACTATGTGTTCTCGGTACAAATCAATAGTTATATGCTATGCTTGTTTGTTGGATTTCTATTAATTAGTGTAAGGCCATTGTTAGAAGCAAACAGACACAGTCAAACATAACAAAGTAGTTTTTCATTACAAAATTATGCACAGAAAGTTTAGTTAAGAAAATATTCATACAAAGCTATGTGGCTTCGATCAAAGTTTAGCCAAGAGAGTTTATTTCCTGTTTATTGAGTCACTCCAAATCATGTTACTGTACATCTGAGACAAAGCCAGAGTGGCACAGCCCTTGCTCATAATTCATCTTTGGACATTTCATCAGTTACATGTTCATCATAGGATGCATATGCTTTAATAATCGACTCATATATTTTGATTCCTTTCAAGTATTCATCTTTGTGTAAATACTGCATAGAGAAGAAACAGCACAAAAGTCAAAGTTAAACTCTAAACTAAATGCAGGGTCGAAAACTTAAAGCAAATCAGATGTATAACCGCACAGAAAGTGACATGACCTGTATGGATAGGCATACTAGCATAGCTTCAAATAATTAAATAGGCACAAAGTATATTATGAGAATTACCTCATTGTGGTCATGGAGTAGGATAGGAGTGTTTGCCATAGGTGAGAATCCAATAGCTGGCAGTCCAAGATTGCGGAAATAGCTTGAATCTGTGGAAGCAGGAAAGATCTCTGGCTTGCCAAGTTTCCCACCAGCCTCTTGGACAGCAGTTTCTAACAATGCCCACCAAGGATTGGAACTGTCAGTTTTGGTGATGACTGGTTTCCCGGATGCATCAAACCCAGACACCTTTTCTTTGAACTGCCGGAGCTAAAATATATTAGAAGAGGAATCTAATAAGAGGTAATTTGTTCTCAACTAGAAGAAAGTTGTAAAATAATTAATTGAGTTGTCTATGGAATTTTGAGAGATACTGATACTAATTGAAAGATGAACTAGACGCTTATTAGCAGAAATAGTGAAATACTTTGAAATTGCTACTTATGGTGAAAGACATATTGCACCAAGTAGGCATTTGTTAGCAGAGTATTGTGTATTTACAATACATGGATGACAAATATAAAGCAAAACAGATAGGTAGCTACTTACGGTGAAAGACATATTACGCCAGGTAGGCGCCCACTCTTCGGAAATTCGCCTCTCCAGTGATTCTGTATCCGCAGTCGGTGGCACTCTAATATCAAATCCAGCTTCTGCTTCAGATGGCTGCAAATTCATGATAAAACCCTGGTGCAGCACAGCAAAAGAAAGATATAATAGAATCATTAGGCGGAATTCAACCATGATAATTACTGGAATTTCTTAACATGTGAAATGAAGATAAGCATAGCATAGTTGGCAGACTCTTGTACAATGTATAAAAGAATATTGATATAGTAAGGAAAATTATGTTGAGCATGAAAATGTTTTTGATTCTTTTCTATTTATGGAATAATCAATCTTATATATTACAAAAAGTTTTAGATTATTGTCTGCAACCATGATTGCAGCCGCAGTGTCAATGTTTTATACTGGTCACCCCAACTGCAACACAATTCAATTTGCACTGGTTTGCAAAATTAAAGATTGTGCTGTAATATAACAACAAACAACTAACTGCAAAGTTTACATTATACAATACATGTTTGATCACTTCGATGGAATATTGGAGTTAATTGACTTACTATTGGCGATGGAGTTCCAGCCTTCAAAAAGGCCATATTAATAGAAATAACTTCCCCATCGGCCTTCAAGCCGGCCTTGATCAAATCAAACTGCGAGGCACGGTATCTTCTGATGCTTTCAATACTCTTCAAAAGATTCTCCATAGCAGAGTTATCATAAAGCTTGGCCCCATGTCCCGGAATCCCAACGGCCTTGATTTTCAGCCACCACGTACTCCTCTCTGCATAGAATGCCCTGTAATGGTCATCCGGAGAAGCCAACCCTGTGTTTATAAATTCAAATCAAAGCTTCACAAAGAATTACATATAAAATGGCTTATAAAATCAGCTTATAACTTATAAGTGTTTATTTATACTGTACCTTCATCAAGCACTATACCAACATTCAAATCCTGAAAAAGACTAGAAAGAGAAAACTTCTCAGCACCATCATGTCCACCAATCTCCTCATCAGGAGCAAAAGCCAAATAAACACTTCGTTTGGGCTGAAAACCCCATTCTTTAAGCCTTCGAACAGCTTCAAGATACTGCATTCCAACACACTTCATATCCTGAGAGCCTCTCGCGTAGATTCTTCCTTCAGAATCCAGATGGGCTTCAAAGGGAGGGTGGTCCCATTTATCCTGTTCCGCGGGGACAACATCGGTGTGAGAGTAGAGCATGATGGCGGGAAGCTCTGGGCTTGTTCCGGTCCATTTGAGAAGGACTAAGGGTTTTCCTGGAGCATGTTCGATAGTTTGGGAATGAAGTGAAAGAGAATTGGCTTGTGATGTTAGGAAATCTGAGGATTGTTTGTAGTTTGGGGTTGGATGGTTGGTTTTGATTTGTAGGAATTGTTGGAAACGTGAAATGATGTTGGATTCTGAAGATTCTGATACTGAAAATGTGAGTGTTGAGGTTGATAATAGAAAAGCTATGAAGATGATGAACTTCATCTTCTTCTGCACATTGTTGCTGCCGAGTCTCTCTTAGCTTACTCCTGATGTGATGTAGTTACTTTCGCTTCCTTCTCTATGTTTTATTTTTTCACTGTCTGTTTGTTTAGAAAAAAACTGATTTATATATAAGACTTATAACTCTATTCTTTCTTTATTATTGAATTTAGTCTACCTATAAACTAAATACATACATTTATTATTTAATGATTATAAATTATTTTTAAGATTATTTAATATATTTAAAAAGTAACTTTTTTTATAATACAAACGAAATAGAGAAAATAATATAAAA